>FR990071.1:21010000-21035000 GCA_905404285.2 Erannis defoliaria
GCTCGGCAGGAGCTGGGCGGTCCGGTGGCAAGTTTGCCCGGACAGGGGGGCCCTCGCGTGGTCTTCTCTTCGGAGACGACTCGGCTGATGGGCCGGGGTCCGTTTTCGGACGCTGAAGTGGGAGTTGCCCGGTAGGTGGCAAGAGATCTCTTCCCGTCGCGACTGCACGTGGACGTCCTTTTGATGTGTGCGGGTAGTCGCGACGGGAAGATACCAAATCTCAAAGTTTGTGGGTCGCTGAGGGGAGTGTCCGGAGCGGGAGTTCGGAGCCGAGGCTTGTTTATAAGTCACGACCCCGAGCTCGCGAACCGGGCATGGTCGGCGGGAAGCCGGCCGCTAGGCCCACCCAATGGGGGGGAAACGGGGTAAATAATATGATGACAGACAATAATACGAAACGACCTACCCAGGAGGGTCCGGGCAACCGGGAGTCCCTCCGTGCCTCGGCACGCAGCCCCCAATCGTATTCTGGGGGGGGCCATTATTGTCTGCGTACGTACAGTAAGAAGGAGGAGAAGAAGAAGGAAGGGGGAGAGAGGAGAGTAGCAGTGGAGGAGAGGGAGGATCCCGATCTCGCGGACTTCGACTCTGACGACGACTCGTCAGCAAGTATGATGTCCGTGGGATCGCGATCCTCCGAGAGGAAGCGCGGTGGGCGCTCCGAGGTGGGCGACAGCGGCGATGACGGGAGCTCCAGCGACAGAGGGTCGGATGGTGCTCCCGTGCCGAAGGTCGCAGTGAAGGGGGAGAAGCGGGGCAGAGGTCGGCCGCCCACCACTGGGCAGTACGTCGGCCTAGCCCGCGCTAAAGAGCAGCTGGTAGCCGCGCGGAGGGCCGAGATGGAGCTCCAGGCTGAGCAAGAGCTCGCCGAGGAGATCCGGTCTCGGCGCTCCCCTCGGGTATCGGTGACCCGTCTTTCCGAGTCGTCGGTGGAGGAGTGCGACGGGGCACTCGCCACCGACTTAGGAAAGAGGGTCCTCGAATGCGTGGCCACTATAGAGTATGTGGCCACAAAGTCGGGTAACCTTAAGGGCACGTTCGTTCGTGTCCTTAAGGAATCGGCTGCCTCCATCAAGGAGGCTGTGCAGGCTCTCCAAAGTCGTTCCTCTACGGAGGAGACGAGGAGGCTGCAGGCCGCTAATGCGCGCCTGCAGGAGGAGGTCCGTGAGCTCCGACAGGACATCGTTGAGCTCCGGAGAGAAATGCTGCAGGCGCGCGCCGCCGTCCCTGCGGCCCGGCCCCCCGAGCGATCTTCGCAAGGCGGGGTTGGGACGCCGGGACTTGCGGTTGACGCCGCGACAAGAGAAAGGATGCAGCAAATCGGAGGGTTGTCGGGTGAGCTGGTTGGGGCCATGGAGAGGCCTCTCCCGCCCCAACCGCACACCCGCCCCCCGACTGCTGCTGACCGCAGGAAGCCCACGGCGCCAAAGGCTTCCGTTGTAGTCAATTTGACTCCGGAGCCGCAGCCCGGCCCGTCGGGAATGCCTGCGGTCTTAGACTTGACACCGTCCCTGCCCTCCGTTACCCTTGGGGGTAGAAAGAGGGCAAGGGACAACACTGGACGAGACACAGCGGCCCCAGGCAAGAAGCCTGCGGCCGCTAAAACAGGAGGGAACCGGCCCCCATTGGCCAAGGTCCAACCCGGCGTGAGCTGGGTGGAGGTGGCCAAGAGGGGCAAGAAGGGCAGGCCCGCTGCGACACCGGCGCCTTCGCAAGGGGCTCAGTCCCAAGCGGGGGCCGCACGGCAGCGAAAGCCTGCCGAAGCTGGACCAAAAAAGGTGGGGCAACCTAGACTCCGCGCCCCGAAGTCGGCAGCGATCGTCTTGACGATCCAGCCGAAGGGTGCGGAGGAGGGCCTCACCTACGTAAAGGCCCTGACTGTGGCTCGACAGAGGGTTGACCTTGCCTCGCTGGGCATCACGACGGCGCTCGGGTTCCGACAGGCGGTGACGGGAGCCCGAATGCTGGAGGTGTCTGGCGAGGACAACGGTCAGAAGGCGGACGCCCTGGCAGAGAAGCTCAGAGAGCTTTTCGCCGAGGACGTGCTGCGGGTCACCAGGCCGGTGAAATGCGCGGAGCTGCGTGTAGCCGGCCTGGACGACTCAGTCACGGAGAGAGAGGTAGCGGAGGCGATAGCACGAGTCGGGGCATGTCGCCCCGATGAAGTGAATGTCGCGCAGATCCGCCGCAACGCCGTGGGCCTGGGCGCAGCCTTTGTGCGCTGCCCGGTGTCCGCGGCGAAAAAGGTGACGGCGAGCCCTCGGCTTCTTGTTGGATGGGTGTCGGCCCAAGTAAGGGCACTAACACCAAGACCCTTGCGTTGTTTCCGGTGTCTCGAGGTGGGGCACGTCCGGGAACAGTGCAAGGGGGATGTGGACCGAAGCAAACTCTGCTTCCGGTGTGGCCAACCTGGCCATAAGGCGGGCGAGTGCTCGGCTGGGCCGCACTGCGTAGTTTGCGCAGCAGCGGGCAAACCGGCCGGGCACCGCATTGGTGGCGGAAGCTGCGCCCCTCCTTCCAAGCGGAAGGCCAGGGTCGCACCGCGGTCCACAGCGACTCCGTCCGCGCGCGCTGGTGTGGCGCAAGCGCGGATGGAGTCGTAGGTGTTAGTGTCGGCTGGGCACCGGCGACGGCCACTCGTGGTCCTCTCCGGTCCCCAGCGGGCGGGAACTTTGGGCGCCGGGTTCGGGGGAACCCGACGCCCTGCTTAGAAGTTCCGTGGATGGGTGATGTGTCAGGTGTTCCGACACATCGCCATCGAGAGGGGAGCGCAGGCTCCATGTGAGGGGGTCCGCCTGGACCATCGCTGCCGGGGCCGCGGTTGAATGCTAGCGCGATCCCGTAGCCCCGGTGCAAGGCGACCCGAGGAACACCGCAGGTTTTTAGTGGGTAGGCCGCCCTTCTGGCGGAGAGTCCCACATAACCACTTGCCCCCCCCAGGGCCGTGGTATGCATCAAGCATTTTCCTGCGACAAAAAAAAAAAAAAAAAAAAAAAAAAAAAAGGTTAGGTTAGGTTTTTTTTTTTTTTTTTTTTTTTTTTTTTTCCTGTCCTGGCGCAGTGTGGCCAGGCCCGCGAGCTAGTCCCTAACATGATCAGGGATTTTTTGTCTACTTCTATTTATTTATCTTTTTATATTTTTTGTTTACAAAAAACTAAAACTATTACAATACAATATTATTATCCTACACATTATTTAAATCTTACATTTTTACATCTTCCATTTTAATTAAGTTGATATGTACGTATTTGATAATACGTTCATTCAACTTGAAATTATTTATCTATTTATTATTATTTATTACTTTTTTACATGTCTTTACACAGTATTCTAAAAACTTATCTCTAACATCCTTATCTTTAACAATATTGCAAATATTTTCCACATTTATGTTACATCTTATCTCTTGTTGGGTTTCGTACCGCTCCTTCCCATATACCGGGCATTCTGTTATAATGTGCAAAGGTGTTTCTTCCCTGTCTGGCTCACAGTGACACGATGGGCTGTCCCTTAACTTGAAACGATGCAAGTATTGGGAGAACCCACCGTGCCCAGTCATTATCTGTGTAAGAATTCCTGTAGGTTTTATGATTCTTACAGTTTTAAAAGATTCTACTGCGTCAGGGAAGAAAACCATTGTTGTCGAAGCTGTTTCTCCTGTTTTGTATCTCCGGTTCCATTCGTCGAGCGTGTCCCTACGGATACAACGCTTGACGAATGAAACCGGACACTTGTCGTAATGGGGTCTGGTTTTTAGTTTCAGGGCCGCTTCTTTCGCTAGTTCATCTGCTCTCTCATTCCCCTCCAGTCCCGCATGTGCTTTTATCCAAAAAAGTTCAACTTTTTTGTTTTGCGTTAGACACTGTTTTAGCTTTTTTCGGGATTCCACTGCAAGGGGATTGAGAGAACAGTTGTTTGTTATTGCTTCCAGCGAGGATCTAGAGTCGCTAAAAATCGCGAAGCTTCTTGCCGAGCTCTTAAGTATCTCATCCGTTGCCACCGATATTGCCAACAATTCCGCCTGGAAAACAGTGCAGAAGGACGGCAGTTTCAATTTCCGGGTTTTGGTTTCCGCAGCATTGCTCCAAAGAGACAATGCTGCCCCAACCAATCCATCTATTTTGCTGCCGTCCGTAAATATCTTGACCTCTTGGTTGCTGTTTTGGGCAAGCTGCTCTTCATTTTCCAGGCAAATGAATTGTCGGTCAATATGTTGCGCGGGATGAGGGATATCCACAAACGCGGTTCTTCGCTCGATCTCTCCTTCTCCTATTATTGACTGAGAAACTCCCCTCTTTACCTCATACAGGGCGGCTGCCTCCTGTATTCTGAGGTCGAGGGGTAGTATCCCAGCCAATAACAGTGCCGAGTTAAGGGAGACCGTGCGATAGGCTTTACACAATTTTTGTGCAAAGCCCCTTTGGACCGCGTTTAGTTGTTTCTGGATACCCCACTTTTTTGTTGCCGGTGCCCAAGCTGCTGCTGCGTATGCGATTATCGGCTCCACCACCGCTGTATAAATGGCCCTTACTACTTCAGGGTGGAGGCCCCAGCTGACCTTGGCGGCTCTTGACAGCTGCTTATAGACGTTTAACGCCTTTCTGCATGCATTTGCAGCGTGGGCGTTAAACGTCAGTTTGTCATCTATCAAGAGCCCCAAGAGCTTTATTTCCTTCGACGCTGCTATGTCGACCCCGCCCATGCTCAGCTGTGGGGTATCAAACTTTAGCTTTCTGGTTATGACCATAGCATTAGTTTTTTGTGGAGCGAACCTCAGCTTGTTTTTGATTCCCCACTTCTGAACATACGCGAGGGCCACATTAGCTTGTCGCTGGACTTCAAACGCGGTGTCCCCGTCGACGCACAGGACTACATCGTCGGCAAAAGCTTGACAGTAGTGTCCGCGGGCTTCGAGGTCTTTTAACAAGGGGTCGAGGAGGAGGTTCCAAAGAATGGGCCCGCCTATCGATCCCTGTACACAGCCTTTTGCTGTTTCCTTTGTCACCTCCTCGCCCGCATATCGGACCCATACCTTCCTATCCTCGAGATAGCTGTCCACTACCCTTCGGACATTTGTCGGGCACCTCTCCTCAGCCAATCGCACTCTTATGGCTGGCCACCAGGCGCTATCGAAGGCTCCCTCTATGTCAAGTGATACAACCGTTATTAGCTTTTTCTGGTTTAGCTTCTCTTTTATGTGGCTGATCAGATCATAGAGGGAGTCCTCGGTGCTCCTCTGTGGCATAAAGCCATATTGGCGATGGCTTAGTCTAGGAATGAGGTGCCATTTTATGCGGCTCACTAACATTTTTTCCAGAATCTTTCCCATCACTGGCAACAAGCCTATTGGCCTATAAGACTTGGGTGCCGTGTAGTCCTCCCTTCCCGGCTTTCTGAGGATCACGACTATTGCCTCTTTCCAGGACTTCGGGAAGTAGCCAAGGTCTAGGCATTTGTTTGCCAGTGATAGGAAAACCTCTGGGGCGTGGCGTATTGCAGCCTGGCATATGTCAGCCGTGAAGCCATCCGAGCCAGGAGCTTTTTTCGGATTGAAGCTATTTGCTGCATGTAAGAGTTCTACAGAGGTAAATGGAGGGTCATGGTTTTCATCATGACCCTGTCCATTTACTTGGGCAGCCTCCGCTCTCATTTTCTCGTGCTCGGCGTCTTCGTTGTTTTTACAGTCCTCAGGGTAGAATATGTCTGCTAACAGTTCCGCAGACTCCTTACTGTTTAGCGTTTTGCCCTCATTTTTGAGGAGCAGATCTTCATGGCGCTTTGCCGTTTTCCCTATCACCCGGTATATGCCTTCCCACATTCCCTCTCTGTCTTGTTTTCCACAGAACTCTTTCCAGCTATGGATTTGGGCTTTTTTGGCTTCTTGTTCATACTTTTCTTTTACTTGCAGGTACTCCTCAACAACTCTAGATCTTCGGACCGGCGCTGCACATCGGATCCTGCGTTTTCTGGTGGCAACCTCTCTCTTCAACTTGGCCAGCTCCTCGGACCACCAAGGTGAGTTTACTTTATTTTTTGTTTTTAATTTTGGTATGCTATTGTCACAAATTTCTGCTATGATTTTATTGTATAGTTCTACTTTATTTTCTAGGTCTAATTTGTTTGTGATTTTATCTATAACTGCACTATTTATTCTATTTTCTTCCAGCAACTGTGTCATTTCCAAATGAAAATGATTCCAGTTTGCTTTCTTTGTATTGTAGATTCTAGTTGTTCTTTTTATGTCTATACCTTTTGCTTTACTTAGTCTGACTTTAAATAAAATTGTGTTGTGGTCCGAGGTGGTCATGCCTTCGTCGAGCTTCCAGTCTTCAACCAGGTCCAGCAGATCCGTCGTGCAGGCCGTAACGTCGACAAAACTACTGTACGTGTTTCCTCCCCTAACAGTGAAGAAAGTCGGTATAGTGTTGGTGTTGAGTACCTGCAAGAACATGTCTTCCAAGGCTCCCGCCATAGCTTCTCCTCTACTGTTAGTGCTCGCGCTGCCCCACCAAATGCTTTTTGCGTTTCCGTCACCCCCCATGATAATGTTCCGGCTGAATTTATGCTTGATCCCGTCCAGTTGCTCCAGGTATGGCTCAATCGGTGTGGGTTTCGGTTCGAAGTAGAAAGAGACGACGAGGATCTCCCACTTGCTTGTCCTGATCTTTACCACTGCGATGTTGGGTGTGGTAAAGTCAGGACATTGGATGACGTCCAGATCGTGGTCGAAGACGGCGATTGCCGCTTTGACTGGAATGTCGCCAGTTGCAGTACTTTGGTAGATCCTCGCGCCCGTATAGTTCTTCATCCTCCCTATCCCACCGATGTAGGGCTCCTGGAGCAGCGCAAAGGCCACCCTCCTATTTTGTGCCTCGATTAGGAAGTCTAGCGTAGCTCGTTCACTTCGTTGCAGATTTGCCTGGGCAATGAGGTATGGCCTTGCACTTTCTGTATCGGGGTTTCTGTCTGGGACAACTTTAGCAGTACGCTACAGCTGTTCTAGCCAGAGCGTCCCACTTTTTCCTAATAGTACAATCCGGGCTGAACGCGTTGTGGTCAGTTTTATCCATTTTGGCATGTATACAGTTGCAGCATGTCGGTGTTACTCCTGCAAGCCAGTCCGCACAATTTGCCTTCATGTGAGGACCTCCACAGTGACAGCATTTTTCCACGGTTTCCGTGCAAAAACGTCGACCGTGACCGTAGCCGAGGCAAAGTGAACACTGAACCAGCGGGGATTGGTCTTCAGCCCTCACTCGCTGCAGATCAATGTGCACTGCCCCGGCATCCAGCATGCGTCGCCATATTGTGGTGGAAACCCTCAGCACTACGTGGCTGGTGTGCGGGTTCCTGGTACGTTTTTTGAAGGCAATTTCTAATCTGGTTTCTCTTTCTGCCAGGTCTTTGAAGATGTTCCTATTTTGATTTTTTAGGGCTTTCAATAAGTCTTCATCGCTATTGTGCTGTAGTACATTTTTTAATATAACCAATGGATCTTTATTTTTAATTTCTTCCACGTTCAGCTCCGGTGTATGACTGAGTCTCTCCTTTACTTTACGCCTCTCCTCTTCAGTTCGGCAACCTACTATCACCTTTCTATCCTTCGCTTTTCTAATTCTATCTACTGCTACACCTCCCTCTTTCGCATTTACAGCTTTTCTTATCCTGCTTAGTACTTCCTCTCCTGT
The DNA here is from genome assembly GCA_905404285.2 of Erannis defoliaria. Taxonomy (NCBI): domain Eukaryota; kingdom Metazoa; phylum Arthropoda; class Insecta; order Lepidoptera; family Geometridae; genus Erannis; species Erannis defoliaria. The sequence goes on from FR990071.1 coordinate 21,017,689, forward strand.
CTCTGTTTCATCCTTTGCGGTGACGACCACCGAGTGCAAAGTCGTTTGGTTCGGGAGTTGCACTTGGGGGCTCGCCGCTGCGACGTCAGCGTAGGATTTTTTCGTGAGTAGTTCCTTTAAGCTCTCCATCTTCTCATTATTTTCCTTCATGAGCATTATCTGTCTTTCGATCATTTCCTTCCATTTTTCTTCCTGTTTCCTTTCATCCTCTCTGTTCTCACTCTCTTTTATCTCTTCATTTTTTGGCTTTTTTGGTTGTCCAATGGTCACCGGGTCTTTTATGGAGTTCATCTCTTTTACCAGCTGGTAAAGCCGCTCGACAGCTTGTAGAACCCCTGCTTTTATTTCCGTTTTTGTATTTCTGGAGTTGGCTAGGTGTTGTTTGGCTTTTATAAGCCAAGACCTCGCTTCGGCAACTCTATCCTCTTTTTTCGAGCTGGCTGGCTTTGGCGGGCTCACAATGCTTTCTGCCGACAGTCTCCGCAACGCAGGGTTTGTCTTCGCAGGGCCCGTCGTGGCCGCCGCTGCCACCGTCGCGATCGAAGTGGGTGTGAGGCTAGTTCGGCTGTGCTCCGGGACTCCAGTCTCCCATTCGCCGATACTTCGCCTGACACTTTGTAGTTGTGTTCCCTCATTTCCAGAATCCAATTTAGGCAGTGTCACAGTGAGATTTGGGTCTTCGTTTGCCATTTTTGTGGGAGTTCGTAACATTTCTGGGGGGTTCAGTGAAATGTGCAAAATTGCTGGTCAAAATATAAATTGAAGGTTTGTAAAAGTTATAAAATTATTTTAAAATGTCAATTAATTCATACAAATTTGAGAATAATAACTATATTAAATCAATTTTAATTAGTTGTATTTATCTACTAATAGATAATTGTCCTATTAACTATTTATTTATTAATTTTATTTTCAGGTTGGCGTACCAGCGCTTCGTCCTGCGTGTTTTCTACTATGGTGAGTAGGCGTCGGCGGCTTGAAACACCACCAGATGGTAAGTATTTTATTTAAGCGTCTGTGGTCATAACTTTATAAAAAGTTGGATTAATTAGCTCAAATTTAGTCAAGCTACGTTTTCCAGGTCCCCGATCAAACCAGTAATCATGACCTTCCGAACCGCTAGCCTGATCTTCAAAATTTTTATGCAGTTTTCCTGGCTTCGGCGTCCCTGAAGCAGTCCAGTTGTCAGATTTGGCCAGGCAGCCCTGGATCAGTGACCTCGTGGCCACGCGGTTTGTATTTTTCTGGCTGTAGTTCCGCCAATAGAGGCGGTAAAAATCCGGACGAGGTGTCAGAAGCTGGGGCTCACAAAGGCCCAACTTCTGAGAGTGGAAAATCCGTATGTCGTAGAGCTTAATCAAGCAGCGTTTGCACTTTAACTTTTGAAAACCTGCACTTTTTCACTTTTTCCGGTATATATCTTCGGAAAGACCACCAATTGAAAAAGCACTTTCGCAGGCTTGTGCGCGTCACTTTTCCGCAAATTTTGATATATCGCACGCTGTTTTACGATCACTTTTTACCACTCTTATTGATTTTAAACGACGGACGAGACGGAGCGGCCAAAGGCAAGAAGCCTGCGGCCGCAAAACCTGGAGGAGACAGGCCCCAATTGGCCAAAGTCCAACCCGGCGTGAGCTGGGTGGAGGTGGCCAAGCGGGGCAAGAAGGGCAGGCCCGCTGCGACACCGGCTCCTTCGCAAGGGACTCAGTCCCAAGCGGGGGCCGCACGGCAGCGAAAGCCTGCCGAAGCAGGACCAAAAAAGGTGGGGCAACCTAGACTCCGCGCCCCGAAATCGTCGGCAATCGTCTTGACGATACAGCCGAAGGGTGCGGAGAAGGGCCTCACCTATATAAAAGCCCTGACTGTGGCTCGCCAGAGGATAGACCTGGCCTCGCTGGGGATCATGACGGCGCTCGGGTTCCGACAGGCGGTGACGGGAGCCCGAATGCTCGAGGTCTCCGGCGAGGACAGCGGTCCGAAGGCGGACGCCCTGGCCGAAAGGCTAAAGGGGTTGTTCGTCGAGGACGAGTTGCGGGTCACCAGGCCGGTGAAATGCGCAGAGCTGCGCGTAGCCGGCCTGGACGACTCGGTCACGCAGTTGGAAGTGGCGGAGGCGATAGCCCGAGTCGGGGTATGCCGCCCCGACGAGGTGCAGGTCGCGGAGATCCGCCGCAATGCTGTGGGCCTGGGCGCAGCCTTTGTGCGCTGCCCAGTGTCTGCAGCTAAGAAAGTAACGGCGAGCCCTCGGCTCCTTATTGGATGGGTGTCGGCCCAAGTAAGGGCACTAACACCAAGACCCTTGCGTTGTTTCCGGTGTCTCGAGGTGGGGCACGTCCGGGAACAGTGCAAGGGGGATGTGGACCGAAGCAGACTCTGCTTCCGGTGTGGCCAACCTGGCCATAAGGCGGGTGAGTGCTCGGCTGGGCCGCACTGCGCAGTTTGCGCAGCAGCGGGCAAACCGGCCGGGCACCGCATTGGTGGCAGCAGCTGCGCCCCGCCTTCCAAGAGGAAGGCAAGGGCCGCACCGCGGTCCGCAGCGACTCCACCTGCGCGCGCTAGTGTGGCGCAGGCGCGGATGGAGTCGTAGGTGTTGGTGTCGGCTGGGCACCGGCGACGACCACTCGTGGTCCTCTCCAGTCCCCAGCGGGCGGGAACTCTGGGCGCCGGGTTCGGGGGGACCCGACGCCCAGCTTAGAAGTTCCGTGGGTGGGTGATGTGTCAGGTGTTCCGACACATCGCCATCGAGAGGGGAGCGTGGGCTCCATGAGAGGGGGTCCGCCCGGACCATCGCTGCCGGGGCCGCGGTTGAATGCTAGCGCGATCCCGTAGCCCCGGCGCAAGGCGACCCGAGGAACACCGCAGGTTTTTAGTGGGTAGGCCGCCCTTCTGGCGGAGAGTCCCACATAACCACTTGCCCCCCCCGGGGCCGTGGTATGCATCAAGCATTTTCCTGCGACAAAAAAAAAAAAAAAAAAAAAAAAAAAAAAAGGTTGGAGTGCGGTCCCCCCCGGGGGTACCCGCCTTGTCGGGGCGGGGGGGCTTAGTAGCCGTGGGCGGGGGACCACGGTGAAGCGAAGAGGTACCCGAGGTGGGGCCGCGAAAGCGGCCACAGTGGTGGGGGCTAGGCCACTGCACGAGCCTGAGGGATGGAGACAGGCCAGAGGGGCCAAAGCTCTCCATTCCCAAGGGCCACGGTGGTGGCTGGGCCCTTACTGAGGGCCGGACTTAGTCCGGACATGAGGGCTCTCCGCGTGTCCCTCTGATCAGCAGAGGGCACAGTGGAGAGCGAGGAGGGACGGCCAGGTGGTGGCCTCATCAAGGGCTTTCCTTGAGGGGGCACCCACCGGGTGTGTCGTGGTGGGGCTGTGGGATAGGGACAGGCCAGAGGGGCCAGAACTCCCCATCCCCAATGGCCGAAGTGGCAGGCGGCGGGGCCACTCATCTGACCCGCCGCATGGAGGCCAGGGCGTTCGGACGTAGGGCCGTCCGGCGCCCATCTCGCTGGCATGGCCTCCGAGGTGGATGCACGATGTGTCTGGGTGTTCGGCCACATCGTCATCGGTGCGGGAGGAGCTTCGGCTCCCCGTGGTGGGCCCGAAAGGGCGGCGCCGTCGAGGTCGCGGATGAATGCGAGAGCGTACCCGTGACCTCGACAATAAGCGCAGTGTGGGAACACCGTTGGGTTTTTAGTCGGTATGGGTGCCATCGAGTCTCACTCTGGCATCGAGTCCGACATAACCCTCCTGCGCCCTGGCGGGAGGGTATGCGTAAGAGCATTTCCCAACGTAAAAAAAAAAAAAAAAAAAAAAAAAAAAAAAAAAAGGTTGGAGTGCGGTGGAGTGCGGTGCCGAACTACCTCCTCGAAGCTCAGCCAGTATTATCCTTCGCGAATTCGTAATCCGGGGGGATGGTACTGGTTGGGCGGGTGCACTCTGGGCACGGTCAACAACTTCTCCTTACCGGGGATCTTGTTGGCCGTGGCTAAAGTTCGGACTGGGGTGGGGAACTTCTGCGTGCGCCCCCAAGCTTTTATTGGGAGCGAGCGCAGAAGATGGGGATGGGCTCGGCAGGAGGCTGGGCGGTCCGGTGGCAAGTTTGCCCGGACAGGGGGGCCCTCGCGTAGTCTTCTCTTCGGAGAGGACTCGGCTGATGGGCCGGGGTCCGTTTTCGGACGTTGAAGTGGGAGTTGCCCGGCATAGGGCAGGAGATCTCCTCCCGCCGCGACTGCACGTGGATGTCCTTTTGATGTGTGCGGGTAGTCGCGACGGGAAGATACCAAGTCTCAAGGTTTGTGGGTCGCTGAGGGGAGTGTCCGGAGCGGGAGTTCGGAGCCGTGGCTTGTTTATAAGTTACGACTCCGTGCTCGCGAACCGGGCATGGTCGGCGGGAAGCCGGCCGCTAGGCCCACCCAAGGGGGGGAAATGGGGGAAAACAATTATGGAGAGAGATGATAAGAAAAAATCTACCCAGGAGGGTCCGGTTCGCCGGGAATCCCTCCGTGCCGCAGGGGCGGCACGCGGCCCCCAATCGTATTCTGGGGGGGGCCCTAATCATCTGAGGAGAGAGGAGATGGAGAGGGAGGGTTCCGGTCCCGCGGACTTCGACTCTGACGACGACTCGTCAGCAAGTCTGATGTCCGTGGGATCGCGGTCCTCCGAGAGGAAGCGCGGTGGGCGCTTCGAGGTGGGCGATAGCGGTGATGACGGGAGCTCCAGTGACAGAGGGTCGGATGGTGCTCCCGTGCCGAAGGTCGCAGTTAAGGGCGAGAAGCGGGGCAGAGGTCGGCCGCCCACTACTGGGCAGTACGTTGGCCTTGCCCGCGCTAAGGAACAGCTGGTGGCCGCGCGGAGGGCCGAGATGGAGCTCCAGGCTGAGCAAGAGCTTGCCGAGGAGATTCGGTCTCGGCGCTCCCCTCGGGTGACGGTGACCCGGCTCTCCGAGTCGTCGGTGGAGGAGTGCGACGGAGCCCTCGCCACCGACTTGGGCAAGCGGGTGCTGGAGTCCGTGTCCACCATTGAATTGGTGGCCACTAAATCCGGCAACCTTAAGGGCACGTTTGTTCGTGCCCTTAAGGACGCAGCCGCCTCCATTAGGGAGGCAGTGGAGGCCCTCCAAGGTCGTTCCTCTTCGGAGGAAACGAGGAGGTTAAACGCCGCGAATGCGCGCCTGCGTGATGAGGTCCGAGAGCTCCGACAAGAGATCGTTGAGCTCCGGCGAGACATGCTGCAGGCGCGCGCTGCCATCCCTGCGGCCCCGCCCCCCGAGCGATCTTCGCAAGGCAGGGCTGGGACGCCGGGACCTGCGGTTGACGCGGCGACCAGAAAGAGGATGCAGGAAATCGGGGGATTGTCGGGTGAGCTGGTCGGGACTACGGAGAAGTCTCTCCCACCCCATCCACGTACCCGTCCCCCGACTACTGCCGACCACAGGAAGCCCACGGCGCCAAAGGCTTCCGTTGCAGTCTGTAAGACTCCGGAGCCGCAGCCCGGCCCGTCGGGCATGCCTGCGGTCTTAGATCTGACCCAGTCCCTGCCCTCTGTTACCCTCGGGGGTAGAAAGAGGGCAAGGGAAACCACAGGACGTGACGTAGCGGCCAAAGGCAAGAAGCCTGCGGCCGCAAAACCTGGAAGAGACAGGCCCCAATTGGCCAAAGTCCAACCCGGCGTGAGCTGGGTGGAGGTGGCCAAAAGGGGCAAGAAGGGCAGGCCCGCTGCGACACCGGCTCCTCCGCAAGGGACTCAGTCCCAGGCGGGGGCCGCACGGCAGCGCAAACCTGCTGGAGTCGGACGCGAAACGGTGGGGCAACCTAGACTCCGCGCCCCGAAATCGGCAGCGATCGTTCTGACGATCCAGCGGAAGGGTGCGGAGGAGGGCCTCACCTACGTGAAGGCACTGACGGTGGCGAAGATGTATGAATATGAATAATAAAAAAAATTATGAAAGCAGATGAAAAGAAAAAAACTACCCAGGAGGGTCCGGTTCGCCGGGAATCCCTCCGTGTCGCAGAGGCGGCACGCGGCCCCCAATCGTATTCTGGGGGGGGCCCTTTGCATCTGAGGAGAGAGGAGAAGGAGAGGGAGGGTCCCGGTCCCGCGGACTTCGACTCTGACGACGACTCGTCAGCAAGTCTGATGTCCGTGGGATCGCGATCCTCAGAGAGGAAGCGCGGCGGGCGCTCAGAGGGCGACAGCGGCGACGACGGGAGCTCCGACAGAGGGTCGGACGGCGCTCCCGTGCCGAAAGTCGCAGCTCAGGGAGAGAAGCGGGGCAGAGGTCGGCCGCCCACCACTGGGCAGTATGTCGGCCTTGCCCGCGCTAAGGAACAGCTGGTGGCCGCGCGGAGGGCCGAGATGGAGCTCCGGGCTGAGCAAGAGCTCGCCGAGGAGATCCGGTCTCGGCGCTCCCCTCGGGTGCTGGTGACCCGACTCTCCGAGTCGTCGGTGGAGGAGTGCGACGGAGCCCTTGCCACTGACTTGGGCAAGCGGGTGCTGGAGTCTGTGTCCACCATTGAATTGGTGGCCACTAAATCTGGCAACCTTAAGGGCACGTTTGTTCGTGCCCTTAAGGACGCAGCCGCCTCCATTAGGGAGGCAGTGGGGGCTCTTCAGAGTCGTTCCTCAACGGAGGAGACAAGGAGGCTGCACGCTGCAAATGCGCGCCTGCGGGATGAGGTACGAGAGCTCCGACAAGAGATCGTCGAGCTCCGCCGAGACATGCTGCAGGCACGCGCTGCCATCCCCGCGTCCCAGCCCTCCGAGCGATCTTCGCTCGACGGGGGTGGGATGCCGGGACCTGCTGCCGACCGCAGGAAGCCCACGGCGCCGAAGGCTTCCGTCGTAGTCAGTATGACTCCGGAGCCGCAACCCGGCCCGTCGGGCATGCCTGCGGTCCTAGACAAGACCAAGTCCCTTCCCCCTGTTACCCTCCAGGGTAAAAAGAGGGCAAGGGACACAACCGGAAGGAACACTGCGGCCCCAGGCAAGAAGCCTGCGGTCACTAAAACAGGAGGGAACCGGCCCCAATTGGCCAAGGTCCAACCCGGCGTGAGCTGGGTGGAGGTGGCCAAGAGGGGCAAGAAGGGCAGGCCCGCTGCGACACCGGCACCTTCGCAAGGGACTCAGTCCCAAGCGGGGGCCGCACGGCAGCGTGAGCCTGCCAGAGAAGGACAAACCAGAGTGAGGCAACCTAGACTCCGCGCCCCGAAGTCCTCGGCAATCGTCTTGACGATCCAGCCGAAGGGCGCGGAGGAGGGCCTCACTTATATAAAGGCATTGACGTTGGCTCGCCAGAGGGTGGACCTGGCCTCGCTGGGGATATTGACGGCGCTCGGGTTCCGACAGGCGGTGACGGGGGCCCGAATGCTCGAGGTCTCTGGCGAGGACAGTGGTCGGAAGGCGGACGCCTTGGCGGATAAGCTCCGGGAGCTTTTCGCTGAGGACGTTCTGCGGGTCACCAGGCCGGTGAAATGCGCGGAGCTGCGTGTAGCCGGTCTGGACGACTCGGTCACGGATTTGGAAGTGGCGGAGGCGATAGCCCGAGTCGGGGCATGCCGCCCCGATGAGGTGAAGGTCGCCCCAATCCACCGCAACGCTGTGGGCCTGGGCGCAGCCTTTGTGCGCTGTCCGGTGCCCGCAGCCAAGAAGGTGACGGCGAGCACACGGCTCATCATTGGATGGGTGTCGGCCCAAGTGAGGGCACTAACACCGCGGCCTTTGCGCTGTTTCCGGTGCCTCGAGGTGGGGCACGTCCGGGAACAGTGCAAGGGGGATGTGGACCGGAGCAGACTCTGCTTCCGGTGTGGCCAACCTGGCCATAAGGCAGGCGAGTGCTCGGCTGGGCCACACTGCGCAGTTTGCGCAGCAGCGGGCAAACCGGCCGGGCACCGCATTGGTGGCAGCAGCTGCGCCCCGCCTTCCAAGAGGAAGGCCAGGGCCGCACCGCGGTCCGCAGTGACTCCACCTGCGCGCGCTAGTGTGGCGCAAGCGCGGATGGAGTCGTAGGTGTTGGTGTCTGCTGGGTACCGGCGGCTGGGTACCGGCGACGACCGGCTGGGTACCGGCGACGACCACTCGTGGTCCTCTCCAGTCCCCAGCGGGCGGGAACTCTGGGCGCCGGGTTCGGGGGAACCCGACGCCCAGCTTAGAAGTTCCGTGGATGGGTGATGTGTCAGGCTGTTCCGACACATCGCCATCGAGAGGGGAGCGTAGGCTCCATGAGAGGGGGTCCGCCCGGACCATCGCTGCCGGGGCCGCGGTTGAATGCTAGCGCGAACCCGTAGCCCCGGCGCAAGGCGACCCGAGGAACACCGCAGGTTTTTAGTGGGTAGGCCGCCCTTCTGGCGGAGAGTCCCACATAACCACTTGCCCCCCCCGGGGCCGTGGTATGCATCAAGCATTTTCCTGCGACAAAAAAAAAAAAAAAAAAAAAGGTTGGAGTGCGGTGGAGTGCGGTGCCGAACTACCTCCTCGAAGCTCAGCCAATATTATCCTTCGCGAATTCGTAATCCGGGGGGATGGTACTGGTTGGGCGGGTGCACTCTGGGCACGGTCAACAACTTCTCCTTACCGGGGATCTTGTTGGCCGTGGCTAAAGTTCGGACTGGGGTGGGGAACTTCTGCGTGCGCCCCCAAGCTTTTATTGGGAGCGAGCGCAGAAGATGGGGTTGGGCTCGGCAGGAAGCTGGGCGGTCCGGTGGCAAGTTTGCCCGGACAGGGGGGCCCTCGCGTGGTCTTCTCTTCGGAGACGACTCGGCTGATGGGCCGGTGTCCGTTTTTGGACGTTGAAGTGGGAGTTGCCCGGTAGGTGGCAAGAGATCTCTTCCCGTCGCGACTGCACGTGGACGTCCTTTTGATGTGTGCGGGTAGTCGCGACGGGAAGATACCAAATCTCAAGGTCTGTGGGTCGCTGAGGGGAGTGTCCGGAGCGGGAGTTCGGAGCCGTGGCTTGTTTATAAGTCACGACTCCGAACTCGCAAACCGGGCATGGTCGGCGGGAAGCCGGCCGCTAGGCCCACCCAATGGGGGGGAAACGGGGGAATAAAAACATGGAAGCAGAACATAATAAAGTACCTACCCAGGAGGGTCCGGCTCGCCGGGAATCCCTCCGTGTCGCAGAGGCGGCACGCGGCCCCCATTCGTATTCTGGGGGGGGCCATTATAGTCTGCGGAGTGGAGAGAAGAAAGAGAGGGAGGGTCCCGATCTCTCGGACTACGACTCCGACGATGATTCGTCGGCTAGTCTGATGTCCGTGGGATCGCGATCCTCAGAGCGGAAGCGCGGCGGGCGCGTGATGGAGGGCGACAGCGGCGACGACGGGAGCTCCGACAGAGGGTCGGATGGTGCTCCCGTGCCGAAGGTCGCCGTTAGAGGGGAGAAGCGCGGCAGAGGTCGGCCGCCCACCACTGGGCAGTATGTCGGCCTCGCCCGCGCTAAGGCGGAACTGGTGGCCGCGAGGAGGGCCGAGATGGAGCTCCAGGCTGAGCAAGAGCTCGCCGAGGAGATCCGTTCTCGGCGCTCCCCGCGGGTGCCGGTAACCCGGCTCTCCGAGTCGTCGGTGGAGGAGTGCGATGGGGCACTCGCCACCGACTTGGGTAGGAGGGTGCTCGACTCCGTGGCAACTATCGAGGTGGTGGCCACGAAGTCGGGCAACCTTAAGGGCACGTTTGTTCGTGCCCTTAAGGACGCAGCCGCCTCCATTAGGGAGGCAGTGGAGGCCCTCCAGGGTCGTTCCTCTTCGGAGGAAACGAGGAGGTTGAACGCCGCGAATGCGCGCCTGCGGGATGAGGTCCGAGAGCTCAGACAAGAGATCGTTGAGCTCCGGCGAGACATGCTGCAGGCGCGCGCTGCCGTCCCTGCGGCCCCGCCCCCCAAGCGATCTTCGCAAGGCAGGGCTGGGACGCCAGGACCTGAGAGACAGATGCCGGCCGCTAGGCCCACCCATGGGGGGGAAGAGGGGGAAATTAATAATGGAAGCAGATCGTAATAAAATACCTACCCAGGAGGGTCCGGTTCGCCGGGAATCCCTCCGTGTCGCAGAGGCGGCGCGCGGCCCCCATTCGTATTCTGGGGGGGGCCATTATAATCTGCGGAGAGGCGAGGAGAAGGAGAGGGAGGGTCCCGATCCCGCGGACTTCGACTCTGACGACGACTCGTCAGCAAGTCTGATGTCCGTGGGATCGCGATCCTCAGAGAGGAAGCGCGGTGGGCGCTCGGAGGAGGGCGACAGCGGCGATGACGGGAGCTCCAGCGACAGAGGGTCGGACGGTGCCCCCGTGCCGAAGGTCGCGGTGAAGGGGGAGAAGCGGGGCAGAGGTCGGCCGCCCACAACTGGGCAGTATGTCGGCCTCGCCCGCGCTAAGGCGGAACTGGTGGCCGCGAGGAGGGCCGAGATGGAGCTCCGGGCTGAGCAAGAGCTCGCCGAGGAGATCCGGTCTCGGCGCTCCCCTCGGGTGACGGTGACCCGACTCTCCGAGTCGTCGGTGGAGGAGTGCGATGGGGCGCTCGCCACCGACTTAGGGAAGAGGGTCCTGGAATGCGTGGCCACCATAGAGTATGTGGCCACGAAATCCGGTAACCTTAAGGGCACGTTCGTTCGTGTCCTTAAGGAATCGGCTGCCTCCATCAGGGAGGCTGTGCAGGCCCTCCAAAGTCGTTCCTCTACGGAGGAGACGAGGAGGCTGCAGGCCGCCAACGCGCGCCTGCAAGAGGAGGTCCGTGAGCTCCGACAGGACATCGTTGAGCTCCGGAGAGAAATGCTGCAGGCGCGCGCTGCCGTCCCTGCGGCCCGGCCCCCCGAGCGATCTTCGCAAGGCGGGGCTGGGACGCCGGGACTTGCGGCTGACGCAGCGGCCAAAGAAATGCTGGAGGTGTCTGGCGAGGACAACGGTCAGAAGGCGGACGCACTGGCGGAGAAGCTCCGGGAGCTTTTCGCCGAGGACGTGCTGCGGGTCACCAGGCCGCTGAAATGCGCGGAGCTGCGTGTAGCCGGCCTGGACGACTCAGTCACGGAGGGAGAGGTGGCGGAGGCGATAGCACGAGTCGGGGCATGTCGCCCCGACGAAGTGCATGTCGCGCAGATCCGCCGCAACGCCGTGGGCCTGGGCGCAGCCTTTGTGCGCTGCCCGGTGTCCGCGGTGAAAAAGGTGACGGCGAGCCCTCGGCTCCTTATTGGATGGGTGTCGGCCCAAGTAAGGGCACTAACACCAAGACCCTTGCGCTGTTTCCGGTGCCTCGAGGTGGGGCACGTCCGGGAACAGTGCAAGGGGGATGTGGACCGGAGCAGACTCTGCTACCGGTGTGGCCAACCTGGTCACAAGGCGGGCGAGTGCTCGGCTGGGCCGCACTGCGTAGTTTGCGCAGCAGCGGGCAAACCGGCTGGGCACCGTATTGGTGGCGGCAGCTGCGCCCCTCCTTCCAAGCGGAAGGCCAGGGCCGCACCGCGGTCCACAGCGACTCCACCCGCGCGCGCTGGTGTGGCGCAGGCGCGGATGGAGTCGTAGGTGTTGGTGTCGGCTGGGCACCGGCGACGACCACTCGTGGTCCTCTCCAGTCCCCAGCGGGCGGGAACTCTGGGCGCCGGGTTCGGGGGGACCCGACGCCCAGCTTAGAAGTTCCGTGGATGGGTGATGTGTCAGGTGTTCCGACACATCGCCATCGAGAGGGGAGCGCAGGCTCCATGAGAGGGGGTCCGCCCGGACCATCGCTGCCGGGGCCGCGGTTGAATGCTAGCGCGACCCCGTAGCCCCGGCGCAAGGCGACCCGAGGAACACCGCAGGTTTTTAGTGGGTAGGCCGCCCTTCTGGCGGAGAGTCCCACATAACCACTTGCCCCCCCCAGGGCCGTGGTATGCATCAAGCATTTTCCTGCGACAAAAAAAAAAAAAAAAAAAAAAAAAAAAAAAAAAAAAAAAAAAAAAAAAAAAAAAAAAAGGTTGGAGTGCAGGAGGCTGGGCGGTCCGGTGGCAAGTTTGCCCGGACAGGGGGGCCCTCGCGTGGTCTTCTCTTCGGAGACGACTCGGCTGATGGGCCGGGGTCCGTTTTCGGACGTTGAAGTGGGAGTTGCCCGGTAGGTGGCAAGAGATCTCTTCCCGTCGCGACTGCACGTGGACGTCCTTTTGATGTGTGCGGGTAGTCGCGACGGGAAGATACCAAGTCTCAAGGTCTGTGGGTCGCTGAGGGGAGTGTCCGGAGCGGGAGTTCGGAGCCGTGGCTTGTTTATAAGTCACGACTCCGAGCTCGCAAATCGGGCATGGTCGGCGGGAAGCCGGCCGCTAGGCCCACCCAATGGGGGGGAAACGGGGAACTAAATATGGAAGCGGACAATAATAAATTACCTACCCAGGAGGGTCCGGTTCGCCGGGAATCCCTCCGTGTCGCAGAGGCGGCACGCGGCCCCCATTCGTATTCTGGGGGGGGCCATTATGGTCTGCGAAGTGGAGAAAAGGAGAAGGAGAGGGAGGATCCCGATCTCTCGGACGTCGACTCTGACGATGACTCGTCAGCAAGTCTGATGTCCGTGGGATCGCGATCCTCAGAGCGGAAGCGCGGCGGGCGCGTGATGGAGGGCGACAGCGGCGACGACGGGAGCTCCGACAGAGGGTCGGATGGTGCTCCCGTGCCGAAAGTCGCGGTTGTTGGGGAGAAGCGGGGCAGAGGTCGGCCGCCCACCACTGGGCAGTACGTCGGCCTCGCCCGCGCTAAGGCGGAACTGGTGGCCGCGAGGAGGGCCGAGATGGAGCTCCAGGCTGAGCAAGAGCTCGCCGAGGAGATCCGGTCTCGGCGCTCCCCTCGGGTGCCGGTGACCCGACTCTCCGAGTCGTCGGTGGAGGAGTGTGATGGGGCACTCGCCACCGACTTGGGTAGGAGGGTGCTCGACTCCGTGGCAACCATCGAGTTGGTGGCCACGAAGTCGGGCAACCTTAAGGGCACGTTTGTTCGTGCCCTTAAGGACGCAGCCGCCTCCATTAGGGAGGCAGTGGAGGCCCTCCAGGGTCGTTCCTCTTCGGAGGAAACGAGGAGGTTGAATGCCGCGAATGCGCGCCTGCGGGATGAGGTCCGAGAGCTCCGACAGGAGATCGTTGAGCTCCGGCGAGACATGCTGCAGGCGCGCGCTGCCGTCCTTGCGGCCCCGCCCTCCGAGCGATCCTCGCAAGGCAGGGCTGGGACGCCGGGACCTGCGGTTGACGCGGCGACCAGAAAGAGGATGCAGGAAATCGGGGGATTGTCGGGTGAGCTGGTCGGGGCAACGGAGAAGTCTCTCCCGCCCCATCCAGGTGCCCGTCCCCCGACTACTGCCGACCGCAGGAAGCCCACGGCGCCAAAGGCTTCCGTCGCAGTCTATAAGACTCCGGAGCCGCAGCCCGGCCCGTCGGGCATACCTGCGGTCTTGGACAAGACTAAGTCCCTTCCCTCTGTTACCCTCCAGGGTAAAAAGAGGGCAAGGGACTCAACCGGACGGGACACTGCGGCCCCAGGCAAGAAGTCTGTGGCCGCCAAAACTGGAGGAGGCAAGCCCCAATCGGCCAAGGTCCAACCCGGCGTGAGCTGGGTGGAGGTGGCCAAAAGGGGCAAGAAGGGCAGGCCCGCTGCGACACCGGCTCCTTCGCAAGGGACTCAGTCTCAGGCGGGGGCCGCACGGCAGCACAAGCCTGCCAAAGATGGACGCGAAAAGGTGGGGCAACCTAGACTCCGCGCCCCGAAATCGGCAGCGATCGTCCTGACGATCCAGCCGAAGGGTGCGGAGGAGGGCCTCACCTACGTGAAGGCACTAACGGTGGCAAAGCTGAGGATCAACCTGGCCTCGCTGGGGATCACGACGGCGCTCGGGTTCCGACAGGCGGTGACGGGGGCCCGAATGCTCGAGGTCTCTGGCGAGGACAGTGGTCGGAAGGCGGACGCCTTGGCGGATAAGCTCCGGGAGCTTTTCGCTGAAGACGTTCTGCGGGTCACCAGGCCGGCGAAATGCGCAGAGCTGCGCGTAGCCGGCCTGGACGACTCGGTCACGGAGTCGGAAGTGGCAGGGGCGATAGCCCGAGTCGGGGCATGCCGCCCCGATGAGGTGAAGGTCGCCTCAATCCGCCGCAACGCTGTGGGCCTGGGCGCAGCCTTTGTGCGCTGTCCGGTGCCCGCAGCCAAGAAGGTGACGGCGAGCACACGGCTCATCATTGGATGGGTGTCGGCCCAAGTGAGGGCACTAACACCGCGGCCTTTGCGCTGTTTCCGGTGCCTCGAGGTGGGGCACGTCCGGGAACAGTGCAAGGGGGATGTGGACCGGAGCAGACTCTGCTTCCGGTGTGGCCAACCTGGCCATAAGGCGGGCGAGTGCTCGGCTGGGCCGCACTGCGCAGTTTGCGCAGCAGCGGGCAAACCGGCCGGGCACCGCATTGGTGGCAGCAGCTGCGCCCCGCCTTCCAAGAGGAAGGCCAGGGCCGCACCGCGGTCCGCAGCGACTCCACCTGCGCGCGCTAGTGTGGCGCAGGCGCGGATGGAGTCGTAGGTGTTGGTGTCGGCTGGGCACCGGCGACGACCACTCGTGGTCCTCTCCAGTCCCCAGCGGGCGGGAACTCTGGGCGCCGGGTTCGGGGGGACCCGACGCCCAGCTTAGAAGTTCCGTGGATGGGTGATGTGTCAGGTGTTCCGACACATCGCCATCGAGAGGGGAGCCTAGGCTCCATGAGAGGGGGTCCGCCCGGACCATCGCTGCCGGGGCCGCGGTTGAATGCTAGCGCGACCCCGTAGCCCCGGCGCAAGGCGACCCGAGGAACACCGCAGGTTTTTAGTGGGTAGGCCGCCCTTCTGGCGGAGAGTCCCACATAACCACTTGCCCCCCCCGGGGCCGTGGTATGCATCAAGCATTTTCCTGCGACAAAAAAAAAAAAAATAAAAAAAAAAAAAAATGTTAGGTTAGGTTAGGTTAGGTTAGGTTAGGTTAGGTTAGGTTAGGTTAGGTTAGGTTAGGTTAGGTTAGGTTAGGTTAGGTTAGGTTAGGTTAGGTTAGGTTAGGTTAGGTTAGGTTGGAGTGCGGTGCCGAACTACCTCCTCGAAGCTCAGCCAGTATTATCCTTCGCGAATTCGTAATCCGGGGGGATGGTACTGGTTGGGCGGGTGCACTCTGGGCACGGTCAACAACTTCTCCTTACCGGGGATCTTGTTGGCCGTGGCTAAAGTTCGGACTGGGGTGGGGAACTTCTGCGTGCGCCCCCAAGTTTTATTGGGAGCGAGCGCAGAAGATGGGGATGGGCTCGGCAGGAGGCTGGGCGGTCCGGTGGCAAGTTTGCCCGGACAGGTGGGCCCTCGCGTGGTCTTCTCTTCGGAGAGGACTCGGCTGATAGGCCGGG
The DNA here is from genome assembly GCA_905404285.2 of Erannis defoliaria. Lineage (NCBI taxonomy): Eukaryota > Metazoa > Arthropoda > Insecta > Lepidoptera > Geometridae > Erannis > Erannis defoliaria. Next base: position 21,033,026 of record FR990071.1, read on the forward strand.
GTCCGTTTTCGGACGTTGAGGAGGGAGTTGCCCGGTAGGTGGCAAGAGATCTCTTCCCGTCGCGACTGCACGTGGACGTCCTTTTGATGTGTGCGGGTAGTCGCGGCGGGAAGAAACCAAGTCTCAAGGTTTGTGGGTCGCTGAGGGGAGTGTCCGGAGCGGGAGTTCGGAACCGTGGCTTGTTTATAGGTCACGACTCCGAGCTCGCGAACCGGGCATGGTCGGCGGGAAGCCGGCCGCTAGGCCCACCCATGGGGGGGAAATGGGGATAAAGAAAATGGATAGAGATCATAACGAAATACCTACCCAGGAGGGTCCGGGCAACCGGGAATCCCTCCGTGCCGCAGGGGCGGCACGCGGTCCCCAATCGTATTCTGGGGGGGGCCACTATGATCTTAGGTCGGGAGAGAGGAGAGTGCGAGAGGAGGAGAGGGAGGATCCCGATCTCTCGGACGTGGACTCTGACGATGACTCGTCAACAAGTCTGATGTCCGTGGGATCGCGATCCTCAGAGCGGAAGCGCGGCGGGCGCGTGATGGAGGGCGACAGCGGCGACGACGGGAGCTCCGACAGAGGGTCGGATGGTGCTCCCGTGCCGAAAGTCGCGGTTGTTGGAGAAAAGCGGGGCCGAGGTCGGCCGCCCACCACTGGGCAGTATGTCGGCCTCGCCCGCGCTAAGGCGGAACTGGTGGCCGCGAGGAGGGCCGAGATGGAGCTCCAGGCTGAGCAAGAGCTCGCCGAGGAGATCCGGTCTCGGCGCTCCCCTCGGGTGCCGGTGACCCGACTCTCCGAGTCGTCGGTGGAGGAGTGCGACGGGGCACTCGCCACTGACTTAGGGAAGAGGGTCCTCGAATGCGTGGCCACTATAGAGTATGTGGCCACGAAATCGGGTAACCTTAAGGGCACGTTCGTTCGTGTCCTTAAGGAATCGGCTGCCTCCATCAAGGAGGCTGTGCAGGGTCTCCAAAGTCGTTCCTCCACGGAGGAGACGAGGAGGCTGCAGGCTGCCAACGCGCGCCTACAGGTGGAGGTCCGTGAGCTCCGACAGGACATCGTTGAGCTCCGGAGAGAAATGCTGCAGGCGCGCGCTGCCGTCCCTGCGGCCCGGCCCCCCGAGCGATCTTCGCAAGGCAGGACTGGGACGCCGGGACTTGCGGTTGACGACGCGACCAGAGAAAGGATGCAGCAAATCGGAGGGTTGTCGGGTGAGCTGGTTGAGGCCATGGAGAAGCCTCTCCCGCCCCAGCCGCACACCCGTCCTCCGACTGCTGCTGACCGCAGGAAGCCCACGGCGCCGAAGGCTTCCGTTGTAGTCAATTTGACTCCGGAGCCACAACCCGGCCCGTCGGGCATGCCTGCGGTCTTGGACAAGACCAAGTCCCTTCCTTCTGCTACCCTCCAGGGTAAAAAGAGGGCAAGGGACCCCACCGGACGAGACGAAGCGGCCAAAGGCAAGAAGCCTGCGGCCGCAAAACCTGGAGGAGACAGGCCCCAATTGGCCAAAGTCCAACCCGGCGTGAGCTGGGTGGAGGTGGCCAAAAGGGGCAAGAAGGGCAGGCCCGCTGCGACACCGGCACCTTCGCAAGGGACTCAGTTCCAGGCGGGGGCCGCACGGCAGCGCAAACCTGCTGGAGTCGGACGCGAAACGGTGGGGCAACCTAGACTCCGCGCCCCGAAATCGGCAGCGATCGTTCTGACGATCCAGCCGAAGGGTGCGGAGGAGGGCCTCACCTACGTTAAGGCACTGACGGTGGCGAAGATGAGGATAAACCTGGCCTCGCTGGGGATCACGACGGCGCTCGGGTTCCGACAGGCGGTGACGGGAGCCCGAATGCTCGAGGTCTCTGGCGAGGACTGCGGTTTGAAGGCGGACGCCTTGGCGGAAAAGCTCCGGGAGCTTTTCGCTGAGGACGTGCTGCGAGTCACCAGGCCGGTGAAATGCGCGGAGCTGCGTGTAGCCGGCCTGGATGATTCT